>NKZC01000253.1:0-23864 GCA_002374385.1 Metschnikowia borealis | reverse complement strand
TTTACAAAAAAATAAATATAAATATATAATATATATTAATCGTATAGAATTAAATAAAATTAAATATAAAATAGCTCCATTTTTTATTAAATCATTTTTATATAAAATTAATCTATAGTTTTTATTTTTGTATTTCAACTTTTGTTTTAGTATATATTAATATACAGGGATCAGTAATTGTACCTTACAAGACCAAAGTCCTGAACGAGGTGCGAGGTGGGTGAAAACTCTTCACTAGTGACCTGCATATAGATGCATTATTAGTCTGCATACAATGCATCTACGAAGTACCTTGACTCCGTACATGCTAGATACTTGTTGGCAAGTGTAGGGAGCAGTCCTAAGAGTAGTTAATCATTAAGCCAGGTATTAGAACAGATATTAGAACAGATACTAGAACAGCTATCGATCCAGGTATTGCACTAATGTGTAATGCATTTTGTATCGAATGTTAGTAGCTGGTCAATCAGAATCTGTACTGCTCTCCCGACCTACCTCTCCAATAGTCTCCAATAGTCTGTATGTTGGACCAGCCCCTTATATACTGGACAGCCTCTGCCATTGCTAACATCGAGAAAAACAGAGTCGAGGCCGACAACTTGCTGCGCATAAAGATGGATATCGTGGACAGTGTCAAAGAGTTTACCTCCGACTTACCCACGCTCCCGCTGCTGCAGACTGAAACGGCAATGGAATGTCCTACACCAAAGGAAACGAGGATGCCATTCGTGTGGAAGACATTCACCTGGTGGGGGACATTGTCAGCGAAAAATAGTTGCTGCAAATTCGAGTTGCTGCAAATTCGAGTTGCTGTACATTCGAGTTGCTGCAAATTCGAGTTGCTGTACATTCGAGTTGCTGTACATTTGTGTGGCCATCTGTTGGAGGAGGAAGACCTCAGCAAGCGCTTTGTCTACTTTCCGTATGGAAAGTCCAGCAACATCAATCAAGTCATGGAAAAGCTGGAGATCCCTTTGATGTAGAGTAGACAAGGCAAGTGGATTCTCTGACCAGGCATTATCAGTTAGCCACTGAAATGTGAACTCTTAAAGACACTAGGATGTAGAAACACTCGAATCCCAGTATGGTGGAATAGTGTATGAAATCAGTGTCGAGACAGCAATATCCCCAGTCTGACACAGATATGACACTCGTAATAGGGTTCCAGGTGTAAAGAAAAATTGGGCTTGGCAGGCAGCCAAAATAAGGTTCGGAAAGTAAACCAAAATAGGGTCTAGATAACTTTAAAAATTGCGTTTCGGGAATCTCCGGCTGGCGGGATTACCCTGCTATGGTTCGGTTTGGCCCGAGGTGCGTGCGTTTCCATCGCCATATTAATGTGCACGCATTATCGTCGGGAAATAGACCAATTCCTTAAGAAGGATCATTCAAAGCGGTATCATTGCACTGATAAGAGAATAAGCTTTGGACGAGAACGATTAGATTATGGCGGTGTTAAAAAATGGCCTGATTGGAGGATTCAATGAGCTTTCACATTGGTATTCCCGAATAGGTAACTGTTCTGGTTAACCGAAGTAAATCAGCGAATAGCGACCTTCCATATGCTGATATTCCAGCCGAGGTGGTCCATTCACGTATATGAGCTTTTCCCCGTCCATTTTCTGTAGCTCATATCCTGGAACCATACACATATTTGTATGCACTATGCAGGAAATCAGTATAGATTAATGCATTCATCAACTGACTTCTGCTAAGGTTATGGAACTAATGGAATTAGTAAGGTTTTTAGAAGTCAGTCGGTGCTCAACAGTAACTTGAAAGGATTTGGGGGTATTGCTATTAAGATGCAATTAGAACGGTTGGGAGGACGAATTGTCTTTAATATCCTTCGAGATAAGAAACCTGGTACAACCAGCTCTTGCGGTCAAAATTGTTGCGGCTCAAGAATCTGCCTTACCACAGATGTTTTGGGAGGAGGTCATGAAACCTTTTGAGGTAGGGGTGTTTCTAATGGTATCTGGTAATATGGTAGGTGTGGATAATGAAGGTGGTATAATCAGTCATCAGTTAGCATCAAGTTAGTCAGGCAGTCATGAGTCAGATATCCCTATTATATGGTACTAAGCTTGCAAAGATTTAGTAAATATTTGGGTGAAGGACCAATTCAGAAACAAGCCTTAAAGAACATAGTAGGATGATAGGACCAAATTACCACTATATGTATATTAAACCTAACAAACGTAAGTATTTTGGGTCGGTAGTAAGTATTTCAGGTCTGTAGTAAGTAGTTTGAGTCTGTAGTAAGTGATCTGAGTATGGAGAAAGTAGTAAGCAGTAATTAGTAGTATGACATGGTTTCATATTAGTTCCTGTCTGTTCTGTCTCGTCTGTATTTCTTGTCTTTTGTTTTTGTTTTTGCTGCTTCTCTTATCTCTCCAATAGCATCATCACCATATTCACCCTATGAGAGATACACCACTAACTTAGTTAGTATTAAGGTGTTGGTAGTAACTAGGTAGTTTATTATGGTTAGAGTCAAAGTTGACTTTAACCATTACTGGCTTTTAGATTAGATCTTGGTAAGAAGCTTATTAGAGTGTCAAAGAAGTACCAATTTGTCTAAAGTAACTAGGCCGTAAGTTACTAGTAGCTGATAAGTTAGTAGACCAGATAACTCAGTATATAGTTAGCCAAAGTTTATTAGGAAGTTAGTAAAAATTCGTACCTAGTAATCTTGTCAAGTTGAGTTAGTCCTCATTCAATACCAAGTAAGATGAGAGCTGGCACAGATAAAAAAGTTAGTACCAAATTAGTATCAATTTGCGGTGACTTAGTAGGATTCTAGTCACAAGTTATTGATGTGTTAGTACTTATCTAATACCAAAAAGGCAAGGAACCAGGAAGACGGTAATTGGCATTAATTAGGATCAAGTCAAGAAAATGCATAAGACAATAGCATGAAGTCAGTACCATTCTAATCCCATACTATTATGAAACCACAGGTTATTAATAAACCATTTGAAACTAAGAAGTGGATAGTAGGAAGTTTGTAAAAGCTAGCACATCGCCAATGAATTGCCGCGTTGGTAAATTTTAGTAGTCAGTAAGCAGTGAATCCAGAGCTGTACTAAATAGACTCAATATGGTCTTACGAAACACTCTAGTTTAGTTAAAGGAAACATTTAGTCTATTGAAGGGCAGTCTTTTTCTGGTAATTTTGGAGTTGAAAATGGGGAATGTTAGATCGGATATGGGAGAAGCACTACCATAGAGGTATTATGAAGCTTGCACTGTCCTAAGAATGGCCATTCCATAACGCCATCTCCTCCGTCGCCATGCACCAGGGTGGAATGTGAAGACTTTTCCCACAAGGACTTAGCAACGACCAGTTGACTTGTCGGCCCCCCCTCTCAACACCTTAAGTAGCTCAACTCCCTAAATTCGACGAATCATCAACTAAAAGTAGTTTAGTATATGAGCGTTTGTAAAGAATCTAACAGGGGGGATGCGGTGGTTTATATATTCGCAGCACGCGCGCACCTGCATGGAACGTGGCTGCAAATAAACCGGGCGGGGTGAGAAAAGGAGATCTATATAAGAAGCCCCACTCCCCCGAACCCATCAATCCTTTTACTCACTCTTTTTTTACTCGCTCTTTTTTTACAGCACTTTTTACAGAACTTTTTACAGCACTTTTTACAGCACTATTCTTATCCCTACAACTTACATATATTTATTTGGGGATAGAGATGGGATACATATTTGAGCTTGGCTTCTGTACTGTCTTTACTGAATTCATAAAGTTTGGTCAGCACCTTCATCCCTTAGGTGACAATCTTTGACTTCATCCTGACATGGTTTGTAAGGAGGGACTGATTTCATATAGATTCATGCAGGATGGACTACCCACCAAGTCCAACACCACATAATATCATCCCATTACAACTACTTTGTTTTTTTTGCTTTATTTCCAGAAGTATTGTGATACAATTTCATTCCTGTCCTGTACTTTCGGGTAATGAGTGGTTAAACCGGGAACTAGCTCTTCTGACCCACTGCACCTTGGGAACTTTGCCTATTACCAAATTTTAATATTCATTTAAAAAATATGAAAGGTTCTGAGATATTCCTTAATAATATACATTCATATTGGGTTACTCTGGCTCGGCTGGGTTTTAATCTATAGAGTATATTGAAGTGCATTTCTAGTCCTACAAGTTTGTTAAGGACCAAATGGGAGTTTGAAGGAAATTTTTGAAGAACACATTGTTTCTACGTTAAGGTCAAGACCATTTACACTTTGTTTGTTAGATTCTTGTCAGCATGTGAATTACCCCATTGAAACTATATTCGTTGATTTTTCCTGAAGAAGAGGAATCTACCACCATTAAATATTCTTCAGGAAACCAGCAGAAGAGGTGAAGTAGCATTGGTTCCCGACTAACAGGGCACGTGATCGCAATCTCTACCTGAGCCATATTCTACCCATCGTGGGTCTAACGTTGTTGTTTTGAAAGTGACACTCTTGAAACAATAGCTAAGAATATATTACCAGTCTCTGCTAGAAACATCCATTCTTGTCCAGTGATTTTGGGCTAACTCACCTGAGCTCCAGTCATCACCTTCCCATTCATTACTTCAGGGAATTTATTATCCTGTCCTTACATTCTTCATGGAATTTATTACACTGTTCTTACAATACTGCATAGACTTTATTATACTGTGCTTACATTCTTCATGGACTTTATTATTCCTTTCTTACAATACGTGATAGACTTAACTTGCATTGTTCATGGACTTTATTGGTCTTAACGGTATAAGGAGAGCAACCTTCTTCAGCTATACTAACAGGTTACTGTACTGCATACCCTTGTTTGTCATGATCAAAATGCCACATTCCCATAGGTGGTCCACACTTCCCAAGACTTAATGCACCAACTTGTGTTTCCGTGGCAAAACCACGCTCATGTTCTCAGACTTCAAACAAAGAACTACGCACTAAGCTTACCCCTCGTAAGGCAAGAGGTAGACGTCCACCTGGAAACAATGTTTGGATCTCTTGGGCCTTGGACCCCGGGCTATCCCACTTGCTGTGCCCACTCTCAAAACACACGAATAATATGGACCGTTAAGCAACTTTCCATTCGCATCTATTTTCGGAATCATAGGCGTAACTTCGGGGCCATACACCAAAGCGTCATTGTCAAACGCTACCCCCTGTGCGCCGGTAAGTTGGATGGTTTCAATATGCCCCCATTCATAGCTAAATTTGGTTGGTGGGGTCAGCGGGTCTCCATAAATCAACAAGTTCTCGTGTCCAAATTCTTCTCCAAGATACAATCCTCCGAGGGGTCTATTAGTGCCGTTAACTTTTGCATAGAGTCCAAATGGAGGTGGTGGAAAAGCCCACGCTGGGGCAGAAACAATTGCAGCTAGGATAAATTGAGTTAGTTTCATGGTGGTTGTGATGCACTTACTGTGTGATTCTTGTGGTGCTTATGGACAGGGGAACACAACGTTTTTATATCACCAAGACATGTGAAGGAGGCCATGCATTTGTAGCGGAACAATAGAAATCCGTGACCATGCTGTGAGGGAACACGCACACTTCCTATGTAAGTGTTATCTTTGATTGCAGAAGATTGAAGCCTATCATACATTCCGCCTTATTCTGAAAATGGGTCATGGGAGCTTTGGATCTTGAAGAGAGAAAAAAAAAAAAGAGAGATGTGGATCTTGTTGAGGAGTCATGATAAATGGATGAATAGAACGAGAAAGAAGGTATTCACATGAGAATTTGCATGGTGAGCACGTGCTTCAAAATGTGCTGACTTATTCTTGTGTGTGATTTGGGCACCACACCTTTCGGCTGCAGTTGCCCTTTAGCTTAAAAGTCACGTTTCGCGGTGTCCTTTAGCTTAAATGCTACTTTTCTCGGAGCTTAAATGTCACGTTTATCTGAGTACTCGAAAGGCACAACAGGCTCTCACGTGCAATGTCTCGAAATGGTGCTTACCTCTTGAAACAGATACTCTTTTTTAACGTTCAGTTAGTTTTGAACGGCCCAAAATTGGAATTTAAGGTACCAAGGGCTTATTTCGTCTGTTGACAGACAAAGGGTATGTGTTTACCTCAAGGCAAATACCTCTGGTGTATGAATGAAAGTGCCCAATTTAGTGGTTACACGAAATGAGTCAAACGTCCAGAGAGCACTCTCCTTTCACTATTCAAACCCAAGGCCGACGAGAGATTACTAAGTCAACTACCTTAGCATTTGTGTTCCCGAAAACAAATGGTCAAGTC
Source organism: Metschnikowia borealis (assembly GCA_002374385.1). Lineage (NCBI taxonomy): Eukaryota > Fungi > Ascomycota > Pichiomycetes > Serinales > Metschnikowiaceae > Metschnikowia > Metschnikowia borealis. The sequence continues at coordinate 17,600 of NKZC01000253.1, read as the reverse complement.
CTGTTTTCTAAACCTTTCGAGGGTTTGTACAGAACCCATGGTATGACATAAAGTTGTATTGCAGTGGGGGACATAAGGGAGGCCATGATGAATTAGGAAAATCTCACACCGATTTCGGTTGCATCTGGAGGAACACGGTTGCATCTGGAGGAACACGGTTGCATCTGGAGGAACAGATGTTTGATTTATACCATGACCCATGCCACGCATTGTCTTCAAAACGATAATTATCCGTTACCACTTCCTGGTTCATTTACACTGCGGTCTAAGGACACCACAATTGTTCCTTAAGAAGTTACGCGGTTTTCGGAACACAGAGTCCGATACATTCCCAGCTGATGGAAAAAATATCACCACCAAACTACAAAACTTGAAGAAATAAGGAGTTTTCATCAATTACTCTGTAATAGGATGCCCAAGTGTACTGTTTTCGTGCAAATTTTAAGTACAGGTCTAAACATTTTCCATTAGACTTACTTTACTACGTCCAAACACCAGAGCACGGTTTGGACTGAGATGGTTACCAGCACTAGAACCAGAGGCAGAGGAGTTTTACGTCATCTCAATTGTTCCAGAAAAGGCAAAAAGGTCTTTCTATCTCATAAGGCGAAATGTCCTTGAAACAATGTATGGCATTCGCGGCCAGGGATTGTGGTTATTATACCAGTCCGATGCTACAAAGACAGCTCCAAATGCTTGCATTGGAAGAAATTAGCAAGTTGATTGCTATGGACTTTTTCAAGGTTTCGGAAATAACGGCTACTCGTACTTTTGGGTTGGAGCTGTCCTTATAGTGACCTTCACCATTGAGCTCTTTATGGATTGTTGGCTGGAGTGCTGGTTGGAGTACTAGCTGAATTACGGGCTAGAGTACTGGCTGGAGTGCTGGCTGGAAGTACCATTTTGACGTTGATTTCAACTTTGTATGCACAATTTCAGATTGGCTTACAATGGATCTAAAAATCATGATGAAGAGTATTGATAAGGGACTCATAAACTAGACCAGACATACGTGCCGTTTGTTCAATCAAGTGTCGTTGATTTGGAAAAGACCCATGGGCTTGTGCCGATATTAGTTGATAAGAGTGTCATAATTGCTCCATCATTTTTTAAGTTTTGATCTTGGTGAATTGTGACATGATTGATCCTTCGCTTGGGGCACCACGTGACCACGAGATCCTGGAATTCCACTAAGGAAAAGGTTCTTTTTGTTTTGCATAATGTAAGATGAAAGACTGAATGTGGTCTTCTTCAAGACTGAAAGTGGTCTACTTCAAGACTAAAAGAGGTCTTCTTCAAGACTGAAAGAGGTCTTCTTCAAGACTGAAAGAGGTCTTCTTCAAGACTAAAAGAGGTCTACTTCAAGACTGAAAGAGGTCTATTTCAAGACTAAAAGAGGTCTACTTCAAGACTAAAAGAGGTCTACTTTAAGACTAAAAGAGGTCTACTTTAAGACTAAAAGAGGCCTACTTCAAGACTGAAAGAGGTCTTCTTCAAGACTGAAAGAGGTCTACTTCAAGACTGAAAGAGGTCTTCTTCAAGACTAAAAGAGGTCTACTTTAAGACTAAAAGAGGCCTACTTCAAGACTAAAAGAGGTCTACTCACCTACTGCCACCAACCTTTTACAGAGCATATGCACATCAGATACACTCCTCAAGGCAGAAATACAGGACTAAAAGCGCTCCACTCATGAGGGCAGCAACGTGGTTCCAAAGAGCTATAGAAAACGTGCATTGGTTTCAATAGAGACGTTTTTGGTCGTTTTAAGACCACTCTATGAGGAACATCTACGGCTATAGGTCACAACTCAAAGGTGTATCAAGAACAACGGAACAGTGGAGCAGCAGTTGAAAAGAAGAAAGTATGGAGAAGCCCAACTTTTCTAGGCACAACAATGTGGTGAAAATAATATACCCATTCACATTAGGGACCATCCACATTTAAANAATGTGGTGAAAATAATATACCCATTCACATTAGGGACCATCCACATTTAAAACATTCATATTTAGGGGTTATAAGGAAGATGTGGTCGCAGCTATACAAATGGAGTCGATACATTTCAACATTTTTTCTGCCATTTCTCTAATCAAAACCTTGACTCCTGCAATCCCCTATCAACCAAAATATGTGGTATAGGTTGTTTTTCAAAAACACCAAAGACAAATGGAACAAAGACGCTTATGCACCAAACGACATCCTCAACTTGAGGGGCCAACTGGAGGTACTTATATACTTGTGCTTGCACTTAGATCTGGTATATGGCATCTTACCAATGTCTGATTGTGCCATATCGGTGTGATGTGAACGACTGGCTATACGAGCGTATTAGAAGTACTACCAGTACTACTACCAGTACTACTACTACCAGTACTACTACTACCAGTACTACTACTACCAGTACTACATTATGACTTCTTTGTGTCAGCAATACTTGAGCAGTATACAAAGTCAAATGATCGTGACACCCTAATATCCATATGACTAGTAGTACTACTGGAGATTTAAGGTACATCATGAAATACGCTTTACGTACAATAGATATAGGGCAGAGTCAAGTGACAGCATAAGATTAGGAATAGAAGTCGAGTAATACTAAGGGTATTAGTTTGGTGAAATCTGGGAATGTAGTAAAGCCAGTACCAGACACCACTCCAAGTGTGTCCAAGTGTATCCACGTCCAAGTTTATCCAAGTCCAAGTGTATCCACGTCCAAGTGTGTCCAAGTGCATCCAAGCGTGCTTCAAAAGTACCCGTTATCAATTTATCTTCCCTATACTACTATACTCCACTATAATGAATAATACTAATAGACTGCCAATACTATTAGAACCACTATAGCTAGGAGTCTGTCTGTAGGGTGTTATGTCTATGACGTTCTATCCTAACAATGGTCAGGTCATTTTGTACGTTGGTAGTCAGTTGTAGAAGTAGTAGTCAGTAGTAGTCAGTAGTAGTCAGTTGTAGAACTAGTAGTGTAGTAGTAGTAGTAGTCAGTAGTAGAAGTAGAGTACTAGTAGTAGTAGTCAGTAGTAGAAGTAGTCAGTAGTAGAAGTAGTCAGTAGTAGAAGTAGTAATAGTAGAAGTAGTAGTACTAGTACTAGTAGTACTAGTAGAGTACTAGAGTAGTAGTAGTACTAGTAGTAGTAGTAGTAGTAGTAGTAGTAGTCAGTAGTAGAAGTAGAGTACTAGTAGTAGTAGTCAGTAGTAGAAGTAGTCAGTAGTAGAAGTAGTCAGTAGTAGAAGTAGTCAGTAGTAGTCAGTAGTAGTCAGTGGTAGAACTAGTAGTAGAGTAGAGTAGTACTAGTAGAGTACTAGTAGAGTACTAGTAGAGTACTAGTAGAGTACTAGTAGAGTACTAGTAGAGTACTAGTAGAGTACTAGTAGAGTAGTACTAGTAGTACTAGTAGAGTACTAGAGTAGTAGTAGTACTAGTAGTACTAGTAGTAGTACTAGTAGAGTATTAGTAGTAGTAGTCAGTAGTAGAAGTAGAGTACTAGTAGTAGTAGTCAGTAGTAGAACTAGTAGTAGAGTAGAGTAGTACTAGTAGAGTAGAGTAGTAGTAGTACTAGTAGAGTAGTAGTAGTAGTCAGTAGTAGTAGAGTAGTAGTACTAGTAGAGTAGTACTAGTAGTAGTAGTAGTAGAAGATCACGGTATCTGCTGAGGTCAAGCTAATAGCCAACCCACCAGTTCTTGTGGATAACAAGACAACGATCTCGTGCTTGGTTTACCAGTCGTGCACCAAATAGCTTCTATCTTCCAACTTGGAATTTCCATCCAAAACAAACACTAAGACCAAAACCACTTGGTCGTCAACTGATTCCGCACTGACTCAAGGCCATGTTCGATCTGAAACCTGAGCCCCAAGGCATCATGGGGAGCTCAGCAAATTGGTTACTGATTAATCCCTACAATACCCAACAATATACTCTATATACTACAATATACATTTTAGAGTATAGAGTATAGATATAGAGTATAGATATAGAGTATATTAAATAGGAGGGAAGAAGTCAGATAGTCAGTTAGTAGCTGGTAGTTAGTAGCTGGTAGTTAGTAGTTAGTAGTTAGTAGTTAGTAGTTAGTAGTTAGTAGTTAGTAGTAAGTAGTTAGTAGTAAGTACTGAGTAGTTGGTAGTTAGTAGTTAGTAGTTAGTACTGAGTAGTTAGTAGTTAGTAGTTAGTACTGAGTATTTAGTACTGAGTAGTTAGTACTGAGTAGTTAGTAGTCAGTAGTTAATAGTTAGTAGTCAGTTAGTAGTAGTAAGTACTGAGTAGTAAGTAGTTAGTAGTAGTTAGTAGTAGTAAGTACTGAGTAGTAAGTAGTTAGTAGTAGTTAGTACTGAGTACTGAGTAGTAAGTGATTGATAATGAAACCAAGTCGTTGTTTTCCAAGGACCAATTGCAGTTTCTCTCCCTTGACCCTGCTTCTATCAAGACCTTGGTTTCCAATGAAGTCGTCCTTCGTTTCAGACACACCTTGGCCGAGGACTGGGCTCAAAAGTCAAGCCATTGCAGACCCTCAGAGAAATTGCCTTCAAGTACGGTATCCAATGGAAAGCCCAGGAATATAATTTCTCCCAGGAACTGTTTGATGCAGCTAACAAAGTCGACGCTCCTCATCAAGCTCCCGTTGTGGAACACAAAAGCAAGAAGAATAAGAAGAAGGTCTCTGCTGCTCCAGTAACAGAAATCAAGGAATTTCGTTCCACAGTCTTCACTGCCGACGACATTGTTTCCTTTGTTCCATTGGTGGAGGATTCATCTCACAGATGTTCGTTTGTTGATGAAGTGTTTGAGACTGCACGTATGCAGATTAGAGACGGTGAAAAGCAAATTGGCTTGGACGTAGTTAGTAGTAAGTATATTTACTTATTCTCTAAGCCTTCACTGCTTTTATCAAGTCTTAGCTACTTTCTTCAATTTCTAGCTGTTGTCTCGGTCAAGCTGTTGTAGTCTGGAAAAGAGGTCATCAGCAAACTTGCGTTGACACCCCGGGGACTTAGTGTTCATAAGTGCCTCAAGTGCCTCAATTGGCTCGTACATTTGTGGCGAGTTAACAACGTTCCAACCCGAAGTAGACACCTTGATGTGAAGAGTGTCGCCTTCTATTGTTTGTAGCTCTATGCCATGGGCCGGCTGGCCGGTGAGCTTGATTAGAGGAAAGTACGAGCCATATTCAGCCACTATAGTTTCGAGCTCAGATTCGGGAAACATTCACTCGACGTTTGATTGAACTAGAAGTTCAAATGTTTCAAAGGTTCAAGACGTAAAGATACAACAAGAGTCACTGCACTGTCAGCTGCACTGGAAACTACGGCATAAATTCTACGTGCGCAGTGAAATTTACGTCAAAGTGAGTGATAGTGAGAATAAAAATATGTCAAGTGAGATTTTAGTTGGTAGTTAGTACTGAGTAGTTGGTAGTAAGTACTGAGTAGTAAGTACTGAGTAGTTAGTAGTTAGTAGTAAGTACTGAGTAGTAAGTAGTTAGTAGTTAGTAGTTAGTAGTTAGTAGTCAGTTAGTAGTTAGTAGTTAGTAGTTAGTAGTTAGTAGTAAGTACTGAGTACTGAGTAGTAAGTAGTAGTTGGTAGTAACTACTGAGTACAGTATTTTTCAAAACCATTCAAACAAGTGCGGCAAAACATTCACATAGTTAAACTAACCGATAGTTCAAAACGTTTCGTAGTTATGACTCAAAAAATGCTAAGGATCAAAAATTCGAATAAACGTCTATTGAATATTAAAACACTAACGTTTTGAATTCTTGGGCTGTTTAAGTTTCTAATGTGGTATGAAACATTTTGGCGCTGCTTTGGGTACTTTTGAAAACACTGTAGTAAGTAGTAAGCAGACAATAGAAGCCAGTGAGTCATTAGTTAGACGGTTGGGAATTAGTAGAACTGGTAGTAGTAGTAAGTAGTTATTCAGTAAGCAGGTAGTAAGCAGTACTGGTAGTGGTATTGGTAAGTAGAAAGTAAAGTCAGTAGTAAGTACTGAGTTTTATTCAGGAAGCAGGTAGTTGTAGAAGTAGTCAGTAGTAGAAGTAGTCAGTAGTAGGAGTAGTCAGTAGTAGAAGTAGTCAGTAGTAGAAGTAGTCAGTAGTAGAAGTAGTCAGTAGTAGAAGAAGTAGTACTAGTAGTAGTACTAGTACTACTAGTAGTTGTAGGAGTAGTCAGTAGTAGAAGTAGTAGTCAGTAGTAGGAGTAGTAGTCTGTAGTAGAAGTAGTCAGTAGTAGTCAGTAGTAGTAGGAGTAGTCAGTAGTAGAAGTAGTAGAAGTAGAAGTAGTAGTACTAGTAGTAGAAGAAGTAGTACTAGTAGTACTAGTAGTAGTACTAGTAGTAGTAGAAGTAGTAGAGTACTAGTACTACTAGTAGCTGCATGGTATCACTGTCCCTCCACTGTCTACTTCTACTCACATGTATAATAATATGGACCCAATATGTTACATTACCACTAGTGCCTTTTGGACCTCCCGAGTGTAGTATATAGTGTATTTAATCCAAATATCAGTGTAGAGTACTAGTAGAGTGCTATGTTGTTGGTATACGCTTGTTATTAAGCTCTGTTTAGTCATGTCGCTAATAAACTCAAAAAAGGATTCATTCCCGACCACATGCGGGAAGTCCTTATCACTTTACTTCCAAAGAAGCCGGGAGCAACCAACATCAAGGACTTTCGGCCTATCTCATTGACAAATACAAGCCTCAGAATCATCTGCAGAGTAATCAACGATCGACTACTCAAAGTGGCAGATACCTTGATAGGCGACTACAAAACTGGGTTCATTCCGGGTAGACTGATTCACCTGAACATCATGCAGTTCAAAGAACTTGTGAGGGTGTGGCGTGATTCAGAAAACTACCAAAGAGAATGGCAGAAGGATTATATCTACCTGCGCATCATTGACCATGTAAATGGGTGCATAGCAATGGTGGATTTCGAAAAGGCCTTCGACTCAGTATCTCATGAATATATTGAATGGGTTTTGATAACTAGAGGTTTTCCCAAGGGTATCAGAACAGCGGTCATGACCATCTTGACCAAACAGATGGCCCGCATCTACATAAACCGGACCAAGAGCAGACCATTTGCTCTTCGGCGTGGTACGATGCAAGGAAATCCATTTTCTCCATTTCTATTTGTGTTGGCAATCGAACCTTTGCTTTATAACCTTAACTCCAAGTTGGGAGGTTTTAGGATCTTTCATAAGCTTGGTTTTGAAGTTACGGCAAGGGTCAGTGCATTTGCTGATGACTTGACTATTTTTATTGGAGGCGAAGACGATGCTAGGAAAGCGGCGAAAATTCTAGAGGAGTTCTGACAAGTTCTGAATTCTTCAGTGAATAAAAAGAAGTCGCTTTGTCTTAGACTTCAACCTAGTCTTCCGATCCATCCAGCCTTACAGTTTCCACAATCACAATATGAAGAGGCCGAAATTAAATACCTCGGCTTCCCTCTACAACATTTGGATTGGGATAAGGAAATCGAGAAATTGGTGGGTTTACTCCAAAGCACAAACATTCGGAGGCTTGGTTTGACCCATAGGGCTCATGCCATCAACACATTTCTTTATTCGAAGCTTTATTACCGTGATCTTCATCAGCCGATGCCTTTACTGCTGATCAAAAGGCTTAAATCCTTAGTGAAGAAGTCGTAACATAGAACTGGGACGAAACTAAAACGAAACATAGAAACGGAGTAATGGCGTACAGTTGTGTTGACACATCGCAACATGAAACAATTTTTGGTCACTTAAGTGCTGAGGGTCCACGAAACAGTGCTTAAGCAAGCAATCAGCAACGGTGGTTTCAGCAAATTCCCTAGTGCAGAAACACTGGCGGTATTTTGCATTAAGAGTGCGGCCAAGACCATCCCGAAAACACTTATCAAAATTTTCACCTCACGAATAATCACTTCAGCATCGTCCGTCGTTTGATCCTTGATCCGTTGAAGACATCAGCATCACAAAGGACATAAAGTTCGAACACATGGCACCGGAGATAAAGGTCAAACTCACGACACAAGTGACCAAAGAAATCCTTAAAACAGAACATTCCTGGTCTCGACTTATCATCTAACCGTACAGTGCAAATCTCTACTTGACAGTCTACTGCGTAATTCGTTTTAGGGTCGCAGCTAATAAATTATGGCTCAATATGGCAATGACAATAGTACTGATAATGTACTGACACTGACACTGACACTGACACTGACACTGACACTGACACTGACTTGACTGGACTGCCTCTTGACTTGTGCCATGTCATACATATTATAGATGCCTTGGCCCGGGAAAAGTTTGATCCTGTAATTCGAAAGGAGCAAAAACTACAGACTACAGACTATAGACTATAGACTATAGACTATAGACTATAGACTATAGACTATAGACTATAGACTATAGACTACAGACTACAGATTACAGCTTACAGACTACAGACTACAGCTTACAGACTACAGCTTACAGACTACAGGCTGGTGAGGAAAACAAATATGCGGAACTCCTAAAATTCGACCGCTCCATTGAGGATATCAGCGACAATTATGAAATCTTGTGTGGATACTTTCCCACAGAGGTGGAGATATTGGTTCGCCACGATATGTTCAAGAGATATCAAGGCACTGAGACTGATGGTAGTGACATCGAGGATAAGGTCATCCGGGAAGAGTTCAAGAAAGCACAATTATACCCCAAGCTGTTGAACATTATCCCGGTCTTTCATTTCCAGAAATCCACGACTTACACACACAGCAAGCCATTTGTCTTTGCTGCATTCCCCGATGAACCTTTCGAAGAAACTAAGGAGAGGCTTAGAGTGAAGTTGGGGCTTGGCCAGCAGACGTTTGAAAAGATCCGGGTTGTCGTAATAGTCAGTTATAGTTGTAGCAAGAAAAAGAGTAGCACTAGCACTAGGAAAAATCCTACGAGCACTCGATTACGTACTCCACTGTAGATACTACCGGACGCATGCACCATATTCGGGAGCCAAATTTAATTTATGAAGGTGACAAAAATACATATACGAGGATAAATAAGCCCTCCTCAATTCCTATATAGTCTATATAGCGTATAGTGCACTTATGTTACATTATAGAACAGATACGTAGTATCAATACAAGACAATCAAGGCAGTCCAAATCTAAGCCAGTTCTAGTCCTAGTGAAGAACAGAGGCCTAGTGAAGAACAGAGGCCTAGTGAAGAACAGGGGTTTCTTAGGGGTGTACGGGCGTACTCTGTGCTGCTGCATCCTACAAACCCGGTTAGTAGGAACTGGACGAAATACATAGCCACCTTCGCAGAGGGGAAGCAAGTCCTTACGAAGCTCCCGTTAACACTTGGAGTCACATAAGTCGTGTGGTATGGGGTGTTATACCTCTTTTTCTTCCATGTTCGGTTGCAGGCTTCTGCACTGGAATGAGTATTTTTCATTCCTAATGAAATAGCCCTTTTCACATGATCACCTTGGTTTCGATTGGACCACATTCTTCAACTCTGCAGGCAGAATGCATCTTTCCTCTTACTCGAAAACATTCTTCCCGAATAGGGTATGCGGTGCCAGATTCATAGGAAGAGATACTTGCGCCAACTAGAAACAACACCAGTAAATGTGGGCTTCTCAGATTTAATATCGACAGAACCAATGGGTTTCGTTTAGCTGAATCACATTTGGAACGCTCGCGGTTCTAGGAGAGTATTCCCAAAGGTTACCGAAGCAACAAGGAAGTATTTCAACTCACAAGTTTGCCTGATCAGTTGATCCTTAGGGACTCCTCTAAGGCATATCACCATATTGGATATACTCTGATGGATAATTTCACCAGCTTTAAGTTCTACCAACCAGTAGAGTAGTAGAGTGGTAGTGGTAGTGGTAGTGGTAGTGGTAGTGGTAGTGGTAGTGGTAGTGGTAGTAGTAGTGTATAATAGTAGTAGTAGTAGTAGTAGAGTAGTGGCAGTGGTAGTGGTAGTGGTAGTAGTGTATAATAGTAGTAGTAGTAGTAGTAGTAGTAGTGTATAGTAGTAGTAGTAGTAGTAGAGTAGTAGTAGTAGTAGTAGAGTAGTAGTAGTAGTAGAGTAGTAGTAGTAGTAGAGTAGTGTATAATAATAGTAGTAGTAGTAGAGTAGTGTATAATAATAGTAGTAGTAGTAGAGTAGTGTATAATAATAGTAGTAGTAGTGGTAGTGGTAGTGGTAGTAGTGTATAGTACTAGTAGTAGTGTTAGTGGTAGTAGTTTATAGTAGCAGTAGTAGTAGTAGTAGAGTAGTGTATAGTACTAGTAGTAGTGTATAGTACTAGTAGTGTATAATAGTAGTAGTAGTAGTAGAGTAGTGTATAGTACTACCTCCTCTAACCAACACAACATGATGCTCTTGTAGGTTGTGTCCTTCACCTGGAATCAAACATGACACGACGTTACCATTGGTCAATCTGACTCTGCAACACTTTCTTTGCGCAGAGTTGGGCTTCTTTTAACATTTCAGAATATCAAATTCGAATGAAAGTTGGTGTTAAACATTACGCCATTTGGTTTGAAAGACTGTGCGAAGGAGTACGAAACATTCTGTCTTTGGCTCGTATCTGTCACGCTGGTTTGAATAGTTTTGAAAAACACTGCACTCAGGCTCCTAACAAAAAGTCCCAATATTACGTACTCCGTTTACATTACCCACTAACTTCAAACACTTTTTATAGTGTATGGTTTTTCTGTCAAATTGGTGGACTGTTAGTGCTTGAAATGAAGAGAAGATCAAGGATCAAGTAGATCCAGGAATGCAGTATTCCTAATGTACATGTGGTATGAGAATACTGTACATGTGGTATGTGAATACTGTACCACTATTCCACCACTGTTCCCATCCACTTAATATCATTGGGTCTTCGCAATGAGTCTGCCTCCAGTGAGAATCAGGATATGCCTTTTGTCCTCCATTTTTTTTAAACACCCCCCAAAAATTCACATCCCTTCAATTCCATACAGCAGAACATATTCCCCTTGAAACATTCCATAAAATACCCCTCCTTGCTGTTCTAGCGTGTTTCCCCATAATCTATTAGCCAGACCTTGAAGTCCTTAAGCATTAGTGTACTGGGCATTGGCACCCTGCGTATTGGCATCCTGATGTAGTCAACGTCCTGAATTAGTGAGACTGGTTCAGACCATAGTGATATGGTATGGATTATTGAAACGTCTACTATTCAAGAAAGAAGTATTATTACTGGTACTGGTAGTAGTAGTAGAGTAGTGGTAGTGGTACTGGTACTGGTAGTGGTAGTAGTGTATAATAGTAGTAGAGTAGTGTATAGTAGTAGTAGTAGTGTATAATAGTAGTAGAGTAGTGTATAGTAGTAGCAGTAGTGTATAGTAGTAGTAGAGTAGTAGTAGTGGTACTGGTAGTAGTGTATAGTACTGGTAGAGTAGCAATAATACACCTCAAGATCTGTGGTTGGTATGGCCGGGAGGATGTGTGCAATCTGCAGGAATTTGTCCGGTAGACCATAAAAAAGGGTTCATCTTCAAGAAACATTCCTGTAGCCAAACGGACCCAAAACTACGTCATAGTGAAATCCAGACACTAATACAATTTGACTCCATTTCATTTTTCACACCAGACGACTTTCTTTTCATAGCTTAATACACGTGATTGAAAAGATGATCGTGGCCTGATAATATTGGCTCCATGATGTTCTCTTAATGGACTTTGATCTGTGCAGTCGATCAATGTATAGTTCATGATGATTATCACTCCATTCTTTTCGGGTGACCCTACGGCTGCATTTGCATTAGTTGTCCTTTTCAAAAGAGGAAAAAATTCAAAAGTTGGAAAAATAGCCGAGGATGTCTACCTAAAATCCCCAAAAAGGACTATCCCAACAAAAAACTATTTTGGAGGTATCACAGAATGGGAAATGGTGGGGCCTTCCTGTATCTATACGGTCTCCATACCTCGGCCTGAGCAATTAACATGCAGGGCAGGTCGTGCCCAGTTAGACTTACCGCCGAGCCTGCACACACCACCTCGGCTGGCGGAGATCTTTTTGATAACGACACCGCGCCAAGAAATGCTCTTCCTTGGCATGTTCGGGCTCATAACACCCTGGCCCAACATTCTGACTGCTGAGCTTGTTTGGCACTGGGACCCTGTGTTTATGATACAGTGGGGATTCAAGTGTGCTTCATCCTTGTTTCATCCAAGTTTGAGCCGTGTTTCACCTCTGTTTCATCCTGGTCTACCTCCCCCCCCCCCCCCGGGGGGCCCCCCCCCCCCCCACCCCCAAATTTTTTTTTCCCTTTCCCCCCCCCCTTTTCCTCCCCCCCCCCCCCAGGGTGTCACCACCGTTCCATATCTAGCAATTTCATCTCTCCATGTCCCCCAGGCTTTCCCTTCAGCCGTACACGAACAGAACATGCACCTAGCACGTGACTTGTTCTCCACACTCGGAGATTGCCTAAAACGCGACATAGCGACATAGTGGCCCACTTTCGCCACAAACCAGGCTGTTTTCCCTCCAAAATAAAAGGCCGTATAAATTTACCTTGTTCGGAGCCTCAGCTGGTCCTCCCGTGTTTTTTCGAGGGTAAATTATGCCGAAACCGTCTCGTCCTGCAGGCAGTGCTGTGGCTGCAGCCGTCACGCACCGCAGCCGATATCTGCGGCACTCGTGTCGTCTGCATGTCGCGATGGAGTTATCGGCCCACGTATATATAACGCAGCACTCCCTTGGCCGCAAATATACATGTATATAAACCTCCCGCACCTTTTCTCCGTGTATTAGCATTTTCTATTAGCATTTGTTCTCGCATTTCTCTTAGCAAATAGTTTTCTATAAACTCTCTCCAAAGTTTTCCCTCGACATATATTCAACCTCATAGTACCTTGACCATGGAGAAAGTACAAATGTCCGGAGCCACCACCAAGTTGGCCCAGCAAGAAATCATCCCCCACAAAACCGATGTCGGAGCCTTGGCCAACCGTATAAATAGCGAGACCCGCGCCCTCCACAACAAAATCGACAAGTTGGTCACGTTGAAGTTTGCGCTTGCCTTGAGAGACTACAAGATCTACCGCCAAGGCTTGCAGAGTTTCTACCACGTGTTTGCCACGGTGGAGGAGCTTTTGTACAAGGAGCTCGAGGACGAGAACAGACCATGGCACGAGATCTTGCTGAAGATCTGGAAGCCCGAGATGGCCCGCACCAGCCGAGCCCAGCAGGACTTGTTGTTCTACTATGATGACGATAAGAACAAGTTCATGTCGCCCATGATGCCGGCGCAAATCGAGTTTGTGGAACATATCCGCCAGCAGGTGGAGGCCAAGCCTTATATGCTCCTAGCATACTTGCACGTGATGTACTTGGCGCTTTTTGCCGGGGGCCGTGTGATGCGGTCTTCTGTGGGGCGTGCCGCGGGGTTATTTCCTCAAAAGGATAACTTGAAGCATGATGCCATCGTCAACTTGGGCTCCAACTTCTTCCGCTTCGATGTGGCCGACGAGGACACCTTCCGTCTCCTTTACAAGCGTGATTACGAGCTAATGACGAGGAATAGCTTGACCGAGGAGCAGAAGCTCGAAATCATTCAGGAATCCAAGTACATTTTCCAGCAGAACGCCAAGTGTGTGATGGAGTTGGAGGCCCACAACATGCAGCGTATCAAGAAGAAATGGCTGTACTTTATGATCACCCGTGGCTACTATGCCGTGCTTGCATTGCTAGTATTGCTAGTGATTTATGTTATGAAACGCGTCTACACGATATTCTAGATCACATCTGGACAGATATCTGTATTTACTCTAGATACACACGTGAGAAGATTCATTAGAAGAAGTGCTGCAGCCGTTTTCTGGATCTATCTGAGAAGACTCATTGAAACGCCTTGGAGTTCGATCCTGATACCATCGGGTTTATGATCCCATTTTGGAACTACCGAGCGAGGCTAGTACGATTGTGCTGGGGGGTGCCATGGCTGGAACTATGGCTATGGCGGAGTCGGTGACTCTAGCAGGACTAATTCATGTCAATATATGAACTTAATGATTACCAGGGATACCAAAGAATTTTGGTGATGATTGGACCCAAACGAAGAATAGCCCGAATCGGCTGTTTTCAATGTAATACAAGAACCTTGAATATGTAAAACAGACATGGCCACTTGTCGCGGACTAAAGATGGGTTGGGAAAGTGATCCAAACAGAGAATAGTCATTCACCTGCATATAACGCCCTACCCCCCCCCCCCCCCCCCCCCCCAACTACATTTCCCAAAAGGGAAACTCTAAGCACCACAATGGACTATTGTCTGGCTCCACGTCAGGCCTTTACCCCCTCCTCGTTTATTTTTAGAACATTCGGCAGTTGGGTGTTTTTATTTTAAGCTTTGCATTGTTAAGCAACGGGGGTCCTGCATATACGCCCACCATGATGACCAACAAATCTGGCGTCAAACACAAAAACAAATTTCGAAGTATCTCGTAACGCACTTTGGTCGCAATCAGTGCCCTATTCAAGTAAGTACGTCCGAAGTACGGACGGTCCTGCATAGAGGCCGGCGACACTATAGGCAAACTAGCATACAATGGGTGCAACTCCGATGCATTACAGGTGGATTTTTAGAATCAAAAGGTTCAGATCATATGATTTGTACGTGAATTTGTCAGCCTGCACAAAGCATCGTAAACAAATCCCGTAGTTTCTCTAGTGTGAAGGACGGGCTTGTCTTTATGCAGGACCATATAAAAAAAAATGCAAGGGTTTGGGATTTGTGCTGGCTATTAGAAGGAGTTTTTTTTGATATGGGCCAATTTCCCTGTTTTTTGAAGAGTCGGTTATCCCAAGATAGAATTTTCTTTCGATGTGATTTTGAATAGACATCTCCAACACGTTTTCTATGTCTTTTTTCATAAACTTTTCGAAATAGGCAGCACTACCAAACAATAGTGATTCCCAAATTTCAAAAGCAAATACAAGCGTTTTAAGGCAGTAACGGGGATATACGCTGTACGCCTTTGGAGCAGAAATTAGTGGTTGCTGGCCCAATTTTGGTCTCCAAATGGCCTCTTTGAGGTACTAAAAATGTGCTCATTCCAACTATAACACCAACGGTCGTGTAATTTCATTCCACTGGTTTTCCAGGTGCAGGGGATTATGGGACAGGAAAGCAGAGAATTAGTATGCCAAACATTTCATGTTATTTCAATTATGGTGGGTATCTTTTTGCTCAAATGTTAAAGTCACCCAACTTAGGTAGATTGAGAATTTATTTACCGAACAAGCATGATGCCAGAAGCCATTATATTTTTACGGCATTGTGTTCTTGTTGGTTAAAGTACCAAGTTAGCTTTATTCACTTGATTAATATGCAAGAAACGGAACACTGGATTACTGGATAACGGTAACAACAGTGGAAGGAATAGAAGGAGTGGCTTTATATGCAGGCCCACTAGATATAGGGAGCCAAACCATTAAGATGAGTACCTCTGCACTAATTAATGGTGAATTAGTGTTTGATCCCCACGTTGATGCATATATTATATATATTTTTGCATGTGTTATGAAATAGCAGCAGCAGTCCTTTTATATTGGAGCCTTCACATGGCTAAGTCACGGGAGTCTGCAGTGCTAGTGAAGCAGCTCCATGTCCAGTGTTTTTCAAAAGTATTCAAAGCAGCACGCCAAAACGATTCAAACCACATTAGGAAACCTTAACAAACCAAAAATTCAAAAAGTTTCGTACTGATGAATTAAAAATTGCTGAGCGTCAAAGATTCAAAATAAACTGTTTATGTGAAGTCCCTATTAAATAATTAAAAACTGTAACTTTTGCATTATTGGTTGTTTAATTTTGCAAATGTAGTTTGGAACATATTGTGGCACACACAGACTTTCACACCAAATGGCGTAATGTTTCACACAAGCTTTCTTTAGAATTCAATATTCTGAAATTTAAACCTGGAGCCTTGCCTCATATGCACTACTTTTGTTTTGCAGTACCAATCAAGGCTCAAAACGGACGGCACTGAACCTGTTTCTTTGTTATCCTGTTTAGAACCACTTCTGAGGGTTTACGAACCTTTCTGAATTATTGGGCTGTTTAATTTGCTAGTGTGGTTTGAATCGTTTTGCCCCGCTGGTTTGAATACTTTTGAAAACCACTGTATCCCTGAGACCGCGGTCACGCACGTGACTATGGTCTGAAGGCTCACTCCAATATAAAAGGACTGCTGCTGCTATTCTATACCACCAAAAGGAGGACATATCAAAAGGAGGACATATCAAAAGAAGGACCCACCAAAAGGAGGACATATCAAAAGAAGGACCCACCAAAAGGAGGACATATCAAAAGAAGGACCCACCAAAAGGAGGACATATCAAAAGAAGGACCCACCAAAAGGAGGACATATCAAAAGAAGGACCCACCAAAAGGAGGACATATCAAAAGAAGGACCCACCAAAAGGAGGACATATCAAAAGAAGGACCCACCAAAAGGAGGACATATCAAAAGAAGGACCCACCAAAAGGAGGACATATCAAAAGAAGGACCCACCAAAAGGAGGACATATCAAAAGAAGGACCCACCAAAAGGAGGACATATCAAAAGAAGGACCCACCAAAAGGAGGACATATCAAAAGAAGGACCCACCAAAAGGAGGACATATCAAAAGAAGGACCCACCAAAAGGAGGACATATCAAAAGAAGGACCCACCAAAAGGAGGACATATCAAAAGAAGGACCCACCAAAAGGAGGACATATCAAAAGAAGGACCCACCAAAAGGAGGACATATCAAAAGAAGGACCCACCAAAAGGAGGACATATCAAAAGAAGGACCCACCAAAAGGAGGACATATCAAAAGAAGGACCCACCAAAAGGAGGACATATCAAAAGAAGGACCCACCAAAAGGAGGACATATCAAAAGAAGGACCCACCAAAAGGTCTCCCGACACCAGACCCACCAATATTAATAGTGTACAGGTACTGATGTTTACATAGCACCTGGACTGATTCTCTTCATTCCGCTGTACTTCAGGTACCACCTTCCTGTATACTCGGCTTAGCACATCTCACATGTTCAACAATTACCAACTTTGATAATTATAATACCGTCAAGAGTAATATAGAATCAAAGAAAAATAGCCATTTGTTGCTAGATACAAGATGGAGAAATACAGCCATAGGGACTGAGCTCACGTGCCCACTTAATTGGGAACCAATGCTTCTACAGTGCTTTTTAAAACTATTCAAACAGATAGGTCTCACAATCAAAGAAAATAACCTTTACAAAGCGCGACTTGTTGCTAAAGGATTTACACAGATAGAGGGAGTTGACTATGAAGCAACTTACTCTCCTGTGATACAAATTGAAAGCTTACGCTTAGTCATTGCCTATGCAGCCATGAACGGCATGACAATTCACCAAATGGATGTTAAGACTGCCTTTTTGAATGGAGACCTCCATGAAGAAATCTATATGAAACAACCTCCTGGCTATGACAACAGTTCATCTCAAACAAAAGATGCCAAGAAAACTGACTTTGTTTACAAACTCAACAAATCTTTATACGGTTTGAAACAAGCACCGTTAGTGTGGCATCAGAC
>NKZC01000291.1:0-19918 GCA_002374385.1 Metschnikowia borealis | reverse complement strand
AAAAGCTTAATCTCTATTATTATTACATCAAGACTTTGACCACTTACAGAAAACCAACCAAACGCCGAATCGATATTGACATGACTGTATAGTAGAGTACAGTAAAATATAGTATAATCTAGTAGAGTACAGTACAGTATAGTAGAGTACAGTATAATATAGTACAGTGTATGTTAGACCCACCATGGATAGTCACACTACCATAGAGGTATCTTTCGAGCCTACGAATGCCAATGACTCATTATCTCCTATTATATTATACTAGTAAAGACATCATCTCCTATTATATTATACTAGTAAAGACATTATCTCCTATTATATTATACTAGTAAAGACATTATCTCCTATTATATTATACTAGTAAAGACATTATCTCCTATTATATTANTTATCTCCTATTATATTATACTAGTAAAGACATTATCTCCTATTATATTAACTAGTAAAGACATTATCTCCTATTATATTATAAAGTGCTCTTCAAAAGTATTCAAACCACCACTTAACGTTTCAAACAACATTAGGAAACTTACAAATCAATAATTCCAAAAGTTAATATTTTTATTCTTTAATGGAGACTTCACATAAACCGTTTATTTCGAAACTTTGATGCCTAGCAATTTTTAAGTCATAAGTACGACTTGTTCTAACATGGCCCAGATAAAGAGAGAGATAACAAAAGAAACTGCGAAGAAGTGCGCGAAAAGCAAAGACGTGTATTGGACCACATGAGATCGAAGTCAGTGCATGGATCGAAGTTGTTCGAACGGAAGTTTTTGTTTTGGTGTTTCGGGCGTGTTTCATGTTTGTTTCAAGCTAGTTTCAGGTCAATTTCAGATGTGTTCCAATCTGGTTATTTTGTTCTTTCTGTCCGTTTTATTTGTTGTTGTAGTGTACATTTGACTGGGTGCAAATGATGCCGTACGTCCATAAAACATTACAAAAAACTCAAGGAATCTCAAAGAGGGTAAGTACTAGGAGCAGTAGAGTAGTGGTAGTATAGACTACTAGTGGGTTGGATACTGGTGATATTAGTATTCCGATTTCTTCTTTCCCTAGTTAAACCTTTTCTGGTGCACTGACCTCTGGAGTTAAGTCTGCATCAACTTTCGGCTCGTCCAAACATTGCAACCCATTGTCTTTGATGAAAAAATTGAGAACAAAACAAACGCCTATGAGAGGCACCGTAAAGTAGAAGTAATTTTTCAACGCCTTCATGTACATCTGTTTGACAAAGGCCACCTGCGTCGCATCCAACTGACTTATATCCGGAAGAGTATAGATGTGAGTCTTCAAATAGGCCTGGTAGCTCACCGATAAGGGAGGCCACCAACCTCATGGACTCGGAGTGCTACGACCAACTCTTGGCCACCACGTACCAGGAAAAGGCACCCATGCTCTCGTTCCACGAAGCCGCACCCCATTTGAAATGCGCACCCACTAAGTGAGCGTCGCCATAAACACTCGCATAGTGTCAACAAGTATCTAGCATGTACGGAGTCAAGGTATTTCGTAGATGCATTGTATGCAGACTAATAAGGCATCTATATGCAGGTAATTGGTGGGTGAAGAGTTTTCACCCACCTTGCACCTCGTTTAGGACTTTGGTCTTGTAAGGTACAACTTACATATCCCTGTATATTAATATATACTAAAACATAGGTTGAAACATAGACTTGAACGACTACCTTTTCTTCCTAACTAATTCCAATGGTTCTGGTCCAGTAGTGCCAGTTTTTAGCTCTTATATTCTTAAGTGTGGGTTTTATTTAGACTCAGAAATCCGTACGAACCTTTTTGAATTGTTGGCTGTTTAATTTTGCCAGTTGTGGTTTGAAAGATTTTGCGGCGGTGCTTTGAATCGTTTTGAAAAACACTGTACTAGTAAAGACATTACTACCACTGGGTGGGCGAGTTCTTCCTATAAGTAGCCTTCAGTATTCCTTAGACTTCCGTTATAAGAGACAGAGAGGGAGAAAACTGGAGCCAAAAAAAGGAACGAGAATATAAGAGTTCATCGAAACAGCCCTGTTAAGATGCAAGGATCTCCTGGTATAATATTACATGCAGAGGAGAATAAATCAAAACATGTTCCCTAGAAAACGAACCTGTTCAAGAATATGAAGATTTCATACCACTTGATGTGCACGACTTGCCGCTTCTTCAGTGCAAACCACCCAGTGACGTGCTAATTCTATTCTTTAAACTTCTAGCTCCAGAAACGAAACTCAATTTTGATCCCACAACTTCCCGAAGCAAGGAGTTCGTGCCTTCAGAAATTTTCGGGGAGAAGGGTGTGTCAGAGCTTGTTTCTCCATCAATGGCTTGGCTCTCTCTGTATTGCCCACGATTCAACTCTTCATTCCAACTTGCATCGATTGCCTTGCTGAAGTCCCCACTTCCGTGCCTTTTTGGAAAGTATAGACATACCTGTTCCAGAGTGGCAGAGTGTATATTACAACTCTCAACAAGTAGACGTGATTGGAGTGATTTGGAGATAGATTTGATGTATGGTCATGTACTTTTTTGGGATCCTGTTTTGATCATGTACTGATCCTGTTTTGATCATGTACTGATCCTGTTTTAATCCTGTACTGATCTTGTTTTGATCCTGTACTGATCCTGTTTTGATCATGTACTGATCCTGTTTTGATCATGTACTGATCCTGTTTTAATCCTGTACTGATCCTGCTTTAATCCTGTACTGATCCTGTTTTGATCATGTACTGATCATACTCTTTCCAATCCATGGCTACTGTTTAATGGAGGTGAATTAAACAGTAGTTGGTCTACTCCATAGGGACCAGGTGTTCTCCGGAGAGAAAATAGAGAAATTGACGAGAAAGAATAAACTCAGTAGTTCAGCGCATGTGCTCTTCAATTCCATGGAATTGCACTGACCGTGCGCCTTTGAAGCTTATTTCTTCCTGTGCCTCAATCAGGTGAATCCGTCATACCATCATGGTCTCCTATTGTCAATCAAGACATTTGAGATCTTCCCAGACCATTTGCAAACAAAACTCTAGGTCCATTCTAGGTCCATTCTAGATCCATTCTAGATCCATTCTAGATCCATTCTAGATCCATTCTAAATCCATTCTAATCCACTTAAATCGGAAAATCTGGAGTACTTTGATGACTAATGGTATCAAAAAACCAATTGTTCCTGGGCTGCGGACTCTGGAACTCCGGACTCTTGGACATTATCACGTGCTGGAAGGACACTTTGCTCAATAAGCTTTCACCGTTCGTGCATCTCTTTCCATCGACATCTGTTCTGGTTATTTTTTCCATTAACCTGGCCCATTGTTCCTGGCCCATAATTCTCACTCAATATCACCACCCATTATCCCGACCCATTATCTGATCCATGATGCTTATAAATCATTGCATACAGTTCACAAGGTCACCTTTTCTGGTGTCCATTTTGGACTCTGGGTTGCACACACCGTCATATAAAAGGAGCTGGAAAGCTGCAAAGCTGAAAGACTCTTTCTAAATCAAATCACATCTTTTGACATCATCATGAGATTTACTTCCTTTCTCCTCCTTTCTTTGGCCTCCTCTGGCTGTGCGAATGCTTCACCTTTGAACACGACCGGACCGGACCAGACTCAGGCAGAGAAAAAACGGCCCTTTCGAATTTAACTCTGGTTCCAGGTCTGGACTTGAACGCTTTAAATCTGAAAGTTACTCCCAAAAACTCCACCACAACGTCCACTTCAATCTCTCAGAACTCGGCTGTGGCCTTATCCAACTCCGATCACTCGTCGGATGTTGCCTTTTTCGTGAACTACAACAACACATTGAGTCCGCTTTCCACCAAAGAGATCAAAATCAAAGGCAACATCATCAATGTGCCATATTTTGGATGGTTTCAAGTTAGTCCCCGGAATTTCTCGCTTGTCGGAACCCGCCTCACGTTTAATGAGGCGGAAATGGCTGGACAACCAGTGGGTTTCTACCATGACGTCTTTTCCTTTGGAAATTATAGTGAAGCTGCAGACTTCCACATCAACAAAAATGGAAGCGTCCATGGAGATCTCCGGGCTTGTGGCTTGTCTGATGGTTATAATTATGGCATCTACCTACCCAATAAGGTCACTGCCGGCTTCCCCAGGGTGGAACTCTATCTCTTGCCTTCATATAAGCCCCGGTTCACCGAAGAATATAACCTTGACGTTGCTCTCGCCTTAACCAATGAGTATTGGATGTCCTAAATCACGTCGGCGTAAACTATATTCATGGATACTGCCTGTTTTCATTCCGAGATGACGAATCAGATTTGACGTTTATGTATATCAAGCAGTGGTACGACTCCGGACCCAAATGCATGGCTGGGGGGGTCAGCGCAGCTCCAGAAAAGATCCTGTATTCTTTACATTTCCGGGTATTATATTTCCGGAAACGATTTTGCCGAGTTCGTAAAGACCTTCTTAAAGGGCTTTGATGGGGAATGTAACATCTTCCTCAATAGGAAGCAGATTTTCAGAGAATCTGACAAAACATGGGCGGAGTCCGCGGCCAAGGCCGCGATGGTCGCGGCGGTCGAAGCCAAGGCCAAGGCCAAGGTCGATGGTCCCTGATTGAGCTTCTGGGTCTGTTTTTAGTAGTCAATCATGTATATTGATCGCACTCTAAGTGTCCACATGTCTATTGTTTCCGTGTGGATATCCCTCTTCTTTAATCCCTATAGAAATTTTTTTCTTTCTTCATTTTTCTCCTTTTTCTCCTCTTCTCACTTTTCTTTGTCTCTTGCTTGGTTCTTTTCCTGCTTCTTTTCCGGGTTTTTTGGAGAGGACTCCTAGTCTTTGGAGATCTATAAGAAGCGATATTGTGGTCCCAAGTATTCACACATCGTCCACTGCTTTCATCTGATCTAGATAAATGGAGGTGGTACTGATCCTGAGATTGTTTATCTCTGTTTTGTGGTTTGAATGAAATCACGCAAGAATCAACAAAATCACTCTATACATGAGCGTGAAGTTGCCAGTTCTCCCTTCTTCTCTTTAGACTCCACTTTCACAGTTGACCCATGCAGAACCACAGATGCATGTGCGCTGGAACACCATTGTCCAGAGTCCTATGGCGTTGGACGATTCAAAGACCAAGGGGTCGGAAACCAACGACACTGACCGGCACCGCACACACTTGCGGATTTTGTTGCTGGAGGTGTACCCGTTGCCCAAGGAGGCATTGCCACTGCATGAGATGGAGGGGCCGCAACTGATGAAGATCTTCCGGAGGGCATCGATGGCTTCGGTCCTGGAGTACCGGAACCGGATCACTGTGGAAGCTTTCAGGTCATTGCCAGGTTCGCCATCATTTCTGGGTCCTTTTCCACCTAAATTAGACCCATTTCCATCAATTTTGGCTCTTTTTTCCCCGGATTTTGGTTCGACTCCATCTATATTGACTCCCCGCTCATCAAATCCCGCCGACTGCTCACTTCTCCGCCGTTTTTTCGCCACTCCGACGTCGATCCACCTATTATCGTAGAAATAAAGATCCAGGAGCCGTGGGTCCCTTGAAAAAGCAGCCATATGACGGTCCACTATGGAAAACGCCATCTTTCGGAGCGGCTCTGCAACCTCGCCATAACAAAGAAGCTTTTTCTCGGCCTCTAGCAGCAATTCTTTTCTGTTAAGTATGCATTCCGTGTCCTTGGCTATATGGGTCTCACATTCCCGGAGAAACGTCTCAAACACTGAAAGTTTCAACGGCGACAGGTTGCACGTGCTGAAAAACCGCTCCAACGCCTCCTTCATCGGCACAAATAGCTTGTTGCTATCGGACAAATCCTTATGGAGTTTTTTAAGGATCTCCTGTGTTTTTCCAATCGACGAAAGCGCATACATAAGAAAGAGTCGAGGCACTTTGCTCAAAATAATAGGCAACGCAATAGAATTGTCAGTAGACACCGCCAGATCCTGCGGATTGGACCGACTATACCAGAGTTGCAAGAGCTCTTGGTTCAAATAGATAATCAAGTCAATAAGCCACTTGACGTTGCCCACAAGCGACACTATGCACTCAGCCCGGAGAACCGAGTCGGCATGAGTATCCTGAGCAGGTTTTTTCTTGGAGATCTGTCTGTAGATGCTGGAGAGGGAGAACATTATGCCGAAACTGGTGGAGCGGAGATTGAGCACGATCCAGGCGATATCTCCGGCCATCCTCATGCCTGTCAAGTTGCTCAACACCAATTGGAACAGGAGCAACTTCTGGAGCGGCGGATTGGAGAGGAGTTTATCCACGGACTCTTTTCCAAACGAATTGAGCTGGAAATTGATGGCACTGTGCAGTTCGCTGAGTATGTGCCGGACTAGTTTTCTTCGTGCCGGTCCATCTTGCATTCGCTCGTATTCCACCTTGACAAGTGCCATCAAGTCGTCCAGACACAGGTTAGAGTAGCATGCATGTGCATGTGTGTGACTGTAGGCGACTGTTGTCAAAAGCTCCTTCCTTGCGTCCGAAGTAGCTTTGGAAGCGACTTTTCCCGGCTCATTTTTTACCGTTTCTTCCAAATTTCCATTTGCTTCGCTTACATGGCTCTCCAAAACCGCCATTTCAAGCGGCTTTCCCGATTCTGCAAATACCACGCAGGCCATATTTGGAGACACGGCAAAAAGAAACGGGCCGGAAACGGAAATCCGGGGAAACCGGAACCCACAGTCCAAAATCGACTCTATGACCTTCCTCTCCCCATCATCCTTGGGATCCTCGCCAATCACACGCCACGTTTTGCGGGAAATGGGCTTCACACTACCATCTTCATGCACCAACAACACGATGGTCTCGCCAAGTGCAGTCTTGATGGCCTTCAACTTCTGCCCCACAGAAAGAGTGTCCTGGAACTCCAAAAAAAAGGCGCCTTTAGCCGCTTCCTTGCCTGCAAACGGGCCACTGAGCAGCTCCCGTACGTCCTTGACCGTAAACCGCTGCACCACATACGAGATGTGGCGTTTTTCGTCCACGATTTCATACGAAATCAAAACATGGAGCTCCAGGCCCGCCTCATGGCATGGCGAGATGGAATCTATGGATATAAGTGTCCACAGAGCCGCTGAAGGTGGAATTTTTCCGGGAAAACCGCCTCTTTCGCCCCCCTCAGTTGTCTCTGCATTCCCCTGAGCCCGAGGCATGGGCTTCATCTCATGTATCAACTCCACTGAGAGTTTGGGCGGCATTTGCTTGTCCTTGGGAGTATGGTAGTGCGGATCGGATCTCTGGCGGGCCGCCAGTTCCGTTAAAAATCCCCAATCAATGGAAACAAGGTAACAGTAAAGGCGGGACGATGCAGCATCGTAGCACGTGATGCAGATCTTCTTATCGCTTGAAAACCCCACGCTGGCATGTGTCAAGTACATGCTAGACCCCGCCACAGGGGCTAAACTGGCCTCCATCTTATGGTACTCCACCTTATGCTCACCCTGGTAATAGAGCACTAAACTACCATTCTGGCGCACCACCACACACGCCTGTTTCGTGATTATAGGGTGAGCAGCAAACGTGGCCTGGTGCAGTTGCACACCATACACGTAGTGTCTTCCGTCGGGCGAAAGATGGGCCGGTTTATTGATGATCTGCGGCTTTTCAATGCCGAGCCAGCGGAACGCCACCCCAGGGCCATGGCCACCGCCATTTTCGGGCCGGATGTCTCGGTAGATCATTTCGATATGGTTATACGACGTAAGCTCGTACAGAGGCCCGTCTTCGTCCTTGGTTTCGGGCTTTGAATCCCGCCTCACGTCTGCTGCCTGCAGGCCGGACTCCCTGCTATTTTCCGAAAGGTCACTTTTCTCCAGTTCGTTTTTGTTACTCTCCTTTTCGTTTTTTTCCCTGGTTCTAGAACCGTCATTTTTTTCCCTGCCACTGGACCTAGAAACATCGCCCTTTTCCCTGGCACCCCGAATACTCTCCTTTTCACTCTTTTCTCTATTGCTGGAAGCAGGCTCCTTTGGATCCTTTGAATCCTCCCTCTTCTTCGGCCTTAGAAGTCCGACGCCCGCCAAAAGAATGTAGAAATTGCCGTGTTCGTCCAAAATCGCCAAATCAGTCAGAAGATTGCTCCACTGCACCGTATGGAGATTAGGCGGCGCACTACTCTCCAGCGGCTTGATCGAAAGCTCGTGGGGTGGGGCAATCTGCCAGTCGGTGCCGTTTGTGTTTTCAATGAAGGACATTTTGAGGTTGTGTCCGTGTGCAGGATCGTCTGCATAGCAGATGAAGCCGTTTTTGGACCACGAGATCGCCTGCACGTGGTGTTCACTTTGGTCGGGGTCGTCTGTCATACTGGGGAACGGTTTTGGGTGTGCGTTGATGTAAAGACGCGGCACGTGCGCGAGCACGTGATGAGTCTATAAGTATAAGTCGCGTGACTTCAAGCGCGTGACTCCGTTACTCTTCTTACTATGTAGTATAGGACACTAAACTACTCTATACCACTATTCTGCAATATCATTTGAAGTTAATTCTCTGTTCATCAATTCTCTGTTCATCAATTCTCTGTTCATCAATTCTTTGTTCATCATTAGAGGCCGGCAGGGGGTGTTTCCAGATCCCGCCAAATAGAATGTCTCAAAACAAATTTATTTTCAGATATGATTTTATGGCACTCTCAACAATCGACATTCTATGTATGTATCAGAATAGTATGAAGTAATTGGTTCCAAGATACTGGTGCAAAAAAAAGGTCTAAAAAGTTTATATTGCTGAGTGAGGATTCCTGTTTTTATATGTTCCGGTGCGAGATGGCTGTAAATCGAGCTGGGGAGGGGGGCCCTTGCGAAGAATATAAATAGAGCCATCTCCCCCGAAAAGAATTTGCCACCAACAAAAATCAGAAGGTTACCTACAAAAACCATTAATACCTACAAAAACCAGAAGGTTACCTACAAAAATCAGAAGGTTACCTACAAAAACCAGAAGGTTACCTACAAAAATCAGAAGGTTACCTACAAAAACCAGAAGGTTACCTACAAAAACCAGAAGGTTACCTAAAAAAACCAGAAGGTTACCTACAAAAATCAGAAGGTTACCTACAAAAACCAGAAGGTTACCTACAAAAACCAGAAGGTTATCTACAAAACCAGAAGGTTACCTACAAAAACCAGAAGGTTACCTACAAAATCAGAAGGTTACCTACAAAAACCATTGATACCTACAGAAAAACATACCTTTCTTCATTATGGCTGAATTTAATACAGTGTGAAACATCAATATCTCTACATAATTAAGCTTGATTGGATTGTCAGGTATGTAAGAGGATGAAACTTCGAGACCAGAGCAATTCAAAAGTCCTTCTTTCTTTGGGGATTTTGGAAATGTCAATGTGCCCAATTCTTCTACCCACAAATCGTTTCCAAATTGGTTTACCATAATTCTGTACATTCTTGCATGTGAAGGAAAAGATATACTAGGGTAGTATAGTAGAAGGCCAGGGCATTGGCACGGATTATTTCCTAGCTCTACCGTCTTATTTACTATAGTCATGGAAGTTTGAAGCCAGGCTCTAACCATTTAGTATTCTCCAGTGGGATTTTCTCCAATAGTCAGATTGATAGAATTGTCTGTTTCCAACATCCAGAATAATATGGCTTGTTTTGGACTTGGTGTTTGTATCGACAATTAAGGGTGTTTATAAATGTTGATGCAAGAGAAATCCAGATAAGATAGACTAAAACGGGGTATTACAACTATACTGCCAGATTCTAGATCCATTTAGAGCCATTGATCATCACATGGATACTGATGGATATATCTAAGGCAATAATTTCCAATAATTTTTTTTTTTTTCTTTATTAAGGAACTGTGATACATCCCAATGACCTGCTAAGTCCGAAAACTCCCGATATGCACGCTAATACTTTCCAAATTAAAACCCGAACTTTTACTTGGGTTGAAATTCCACTTGATTATGTGATTGGAGTGGTTACTCCTTGAGTACTGCTTGAGCACTTGCTGTTTCTGATTGATCAAGTAATACTATGATCGGGGCCACCGCTCCAAGCTGGTTTCGGACCACTACATAAAGATATTATGCTGGAGCTGAATCTGCACCAAGAGGGATGAAGTATAGCACTCTAAACTATACACTACACTTTACTGCACGCTGTGACCGTACATTGATAATTACTGCTTGGGTACTGCTTGAATTGTGGTCACACATACTAAGGGATATCACCGGAATATCATGTGGAGAAGACAAACAATAAGTACGAATTAAGCTTTATGAGTACTATTAGTCTTTCACGCTCCCTACAATCGCAGATCAAGATCCTACCACCATCTCTGATTAACATCCTACAATCTCAGATTAAGATCATACAATCTCAGATTAAGATCAAACAATGGGTCTGGCTGGCCGGAGCTAATGGATTCTGAAGGATTGCATGAAGCATGCTTTATGAGTACTATTAGTCTTTCACGCTCCCTACAATCGCAGATCAAGATCCTACCACCATCTCAGATTAACATCCTACAATCGCAGATCAAGATCCTACCACCATCTCAGATTAACATCCTACAATCTCAGATTAAGATCATACAATCTCAGATTAAGATCATACAATCTCAGATTAACATCCTACAATCTCAGATTAAGATCATACAATCTCAGATTAAGATCAAACAATGGGTCTGGCTGGCCGGAGCTAATGGATTCTGAAGGATTGCATGAAGCATGCAGGCCAGGGAGTGATCACTTTGGAAAGGCATTGTCCGGCTAAGCATGACTGCCGTGACTACATCAGCGTTTGTCGGGATGGCATATAGACATGGAGGTGGAAGTATATAAAAATGGCGGAGGCAGCCGGTGGGCTTGGCTACTTTCAAGTACCTCCAGCAGCTATGAAGACACGTCACGTGGTATTGGCTTCTCTTATGGGAACCATTGGCTCATTCGGTTCGTTTGGCTCCATTGCTTGGGCAGAAACCACCAAACCATTGGTCTTCTATGCAGAAGTCAATGGCACTCTTCAGGCTCTTTTCTCATTTGAAGGGTTCCATGAATCCAAAAAAGTGCTCTCTTATGGAGACCCGCTGGCTGCTCCTGCCGAGTTCTCCAAGACCCCCGAAAACCTCACTTACGCCACCAACACTTCCAGTCCGGAAGGTGTACGGCTTGGGAGACCGCTCGTGTATTTCGGGCCTGATGTCAAGGCGACTCCCTTGCTTTTGAATCATGAAAACAAGCTTCTCCGCGGCCCGTTCCATGCGTGCAAATTTACTGCTGACAGCAAACTACGCCATATCGTCAACAAAATGGACTTTGCGTTCCTGGGGCTTTGCACCAAGGTGGACCTCTACCTCATGACCCACGAAGCGGCGTCTGCAAAACAACATGAACTACTGCTTACGAAGTCTGATTCTGACGCACGTGACCACTTGCCCTGGGCGTTTTTTGTAAAGGTCAATGGCACGCTTGTGCCGCTCTCCGGCAAGGCATACAATCCTGGAATGCGGGCTTTTTTCTATGGAAACGAGTCCAACGTCCCTGTGGAGTTCAGTTTCCACGACGGCCACGCTCTCACAAAAGACAATTATACGGTACAACACGTGGGGTTCAATGGCCACATCTTTAGCGTGGGTTCCCATTTGACCCACACAAGAAAATTGAAGCTTGACCATAAACTGAGGGTTGTCAACTCGAGATTCTACTCCTGCCAGACCTTCCATGGCATCAGCTATATTACTAACGCAACGGTGTCAGTTGGGTGTTCCGAGACGCAGCTCTATTTCTTACGTTACGACCCGAAAACACGGATGGCGGTCAGGAGCCACAAAAAACATAAACCCGTTCGTGTGACCTCGTCTGTGGCCACAAACGTGCCTTATTTGTTGTATGCAAAGATGAACAACTTCACCGTGGCGGTTGGATACGTGACGTTTACACTCGATCACGTCCAATACAATGCCATCATCCACGGTCCAAATATCGACGACCCCGTGGTGTTCAACATCGAAGACGATACTGCCATCAGTAGAGACACGCCCGATGACGGATACCTAGGGATCTTCGGCAATAACCTTGTTTTCGGGAAGCCAGTTCCTGCGACGAAATTGTTGCTAGACAGTGACCTCAGGCTCCACAATTCCGATTACTTTTCGTGCTGGACCTTTGGCGCTTTCTACGTGATCACCACGGCTCGGCTTTTCCCAAGTTGTCTCGAAGTGGAACTTTACTTTGAGCATGACGACTTTGACACGAAGACAATTCAACCCAAGACGGTTCAGAAACCTGTGGAAACGGTGCAGGAGACGGCTGAGGAACCTGTCAAAAAGGTGGAGACGCCCGCAGTGGTGAAACCAAAAGTGACCTATGCGTTCTTTGTAAAAGTCAATGGTGCCATGGTGCCTCTCTCAGCTTACGAGCTCCCTCAATACGGACCGGACGTCAGGTTGTTATATTATATACATGCGACAGACGAGGTTCCCGAGTTCACTTTAGAAGACCGGTATGCACGCACCACGAACACTTCCGCAGACGGGTTCTTTGGGCTCCACGAGAATTTCTTTCTGTTCGGCCCACACGTGACCCCATTGCGCTTGGGCTTGGAGCCGGATGGGAAAGTGATTAATCAGAGATTGTATACGTGCTGGGACCCGTCCAGTGCAGAGGTGGTTTCGGTGGATAGGATCAGTGACAATTGCTATGAGGTGGAGATCTACTTCTTGCCTTATGACCGGAAAACCAAGAAACCCAAGGCAAATGTGCCATGAAATTCGTGGAGGAAATATTTACTCAAGGATGAATTGGCTGTGCTGGTTCTCTTTGGGGATCAGCAATGAATATAGTAGCAATACTGTACTGTACTGTATTGTATTGTACTATATGGCTCAGTCACGTGGTAGTGGCCCATGTGTTTCAGGCATATGACATTGCAGGTAGTTCTTCAATAACCTTCAAGAACCTGCAATAATGAATCTTTGAAGTTTATTGGCACTGCAAACTGAGCAATGAAAGAAGTTGTTTGCACATCAGAGGTTCTGTCAATGTACGACTGAAAAAGATTAATTCCTCGAGGTGTGATTCCCGTGAAAATCAAACCCTTGAATTCTCTTTGGTTGACCACTGCATCCGCCACACGGTTCAAGTATAGGTTCAAATCCTTATCGGACAAAAACCTAGTTGCAATCCCCAGCCTCTCTCCCAACGGTAATCATGTTCATCTAGAACATCCCACCAGTCGTTTTCGGCAGTGAAGGCAAATAACAAATGTGGATTGTGGAGCTCCATGAGAGGTTCCTGCATTGTTCAATTCATGGTCCTGCACTGTTCATTACATGGCAGATCACGTTCGAATTTTGGAAAGCCAAATATCCCGCAAGTGCTGTGGACATCAATTGAATCTCTCGTCTTTGGCACATGCCATATATCCATGGCCCTGGTAACTTCTCCATGAAATACTGCCCATCCAGCAGCTTTGACTAGTGTACAGGCTCAACTGGGGTAGAGATACTGGTCCAAGTCCATAGTAAGCATCAGTACCTCTACACTAATCAATATTGGTGAACTGGTGTCGTGAGGCTTCTTGGCATGTACTCCCTGAGCTGGTATAGAATGGTACTCTTAAAAAGCGGAAGCTTGTCCTTTTATTTTTGGGTCACTGCATTGTCAAGCATATCCTCCGAAAAAAAACGACCACTCTGGGAGGCTCTATTTTGGCCCTTCAACTCCTCCACTCTTTTCCACATGGCAAGCATTCCGATATAGCCCAAATCAAAGGCCTTCCTTCACGATTGAGCCTTTTTCCAACGTTTTGGCCAAACTATCCCACTTCCATGTATTCCGCAACACTAGCGATATGCCGGCCTCTTCTGGTTGTTCAAGAATTATGACATTTTATCACTGACTGCTCCATACCCTTGGGCTTTCCTCTCTCTGGTTGGCGCAGATGTTGTTTTTCATTAAATTGTTGAATCTTCAAGTTGATAGTTCTTTGATAGTTTTTTGACAGTTCTTCAAAAACCTTCAAAAACCTTCAATAATCTCCAATGATCTCCAATGATCTTCAAAAATTCTTCAAAAATCCTTCAAAAATCCTTCAAAAATCCTTCAAAAATCCTTCAATAATCTCCAATGATCTTCAAAAATCCTTGAAAAATCCTTCAAAAACCTTCAAAAATCCTTCAAAAATCCTTCAAAAATCCTTCAAAAATCCTTCAAAAATCCTTCAAAAATCCTTCAATAATCTCCAATGATCTTCAAAAATCCTTCAATAACCTTCAAAAATCCTTCAAAAATCCTTCAAAAACCTTCAAAAACCTTCAAAAATCCTTCAAAAATCCTTCAAAAACCTTCAATAATCCTTCAATAATCTCCAATAATCTCCAATGATCTCCAATGATCTTCAAAAATCCTTTAAAAATTCTTCAAAAATCCTTCAAAAATCCTTCAATAATCCTTCAATAATCTCCAATAATCTCCAATAATTCTTCAATAGTCGTCAACGAATACCTAGCGTGTACTGAGGCGAGGTACTTCGTGGATATGTTGTACGCAGGCCATTGAAAGGACCGTAAGGCTGCACAGACCTTGAACAATAAGGCTGTGGAAACCCTGAACAATAAGACAGTGCGGGTCTTAGCCGAACTGAAAAGTATAAGAAGTGCTGTGGACCCGTCACATAGGACGGTGGTCTTGTAAGGTACTTACATATCCCTGTATATTAATATATACTAAAACAAAAGTTGAAAATAGTCTTCGGTATTCTTCGATAGTTCTTCAATAATCTTCGTAATTCTTCAATAATCTTCAATAATTCTTCGGTTTTCTTCGGTAATTCTTCAATAATCTTCGTAATTCTTCAATAATTCTTCAATAATCCTTCGGTTTTCTTCGGTAATTCTTCAATTTTCTTCAATTTTCTTCAATTTTCTTCAATAATCTTTGATATTTCTTCGGTATTCTTCGGTAGTTCTTCAAAAATCCTTCGAAAATCCTTCAAAAATCCTTCAAAAATCCTTCAATAACCTTCAATAATCTCCAATGATCTTCAATAATCTCCAATAATCTCCAATAATCTCCAATAATCTCCAATAATTTCTCAATAATCTTTGACAGCTCTTCAAGAATCTCCAATAATCCTTCGGCATTCTTCAATAATCTTCAATAATCTTCAATAATCAAAACGTACCGTTCTGATGACAGTTCGAATATACTAACAAGACACTATATCGGTGTTAGTCCCATAGTATTTATCTTGCTGATAGGTTGAAAGTATATTACTTTCTAAGACTTATTTTGCTCTGGTCCTGGGTGAAGTCTATCATATTCTTCATTAATCTTCATTAATCTTCAATAATTCTTCAATAATTTCTCAATAATCTCCAATAATCTCCAATAATTCTTCGGTAATCTTCAAAATCTTCGTAAGTATTCAATAATTCTTCAATAATCTTCAATAATTCTTCAATAATCCTTCAGTTTTCTCCAATAATCTTCGGTAATTCTTTAATTTTCTTCAATAATCCTTCAATAATCTTCGTAATTCTTCATTAATCTCCAATAATCTTCGGTATTCTTCAATAATTCTTCAAAAATCTTCGTAATTCTTCAATAATTCTTCAATAATCCTTCAATAATCTCTGATAGTTCTTAACTTATCTTCATTATTCTTCGGTAGTTCTTCAATTACCTTCAAATTTCCTTCAAATTTCAATACTCCTTCGGTTTTCTTCAGTATTCTTCAATTTTCTTCAATTTTCTTCAATAATCTTCAATAATCTTTGATATTTCTTCGGTATTCTTCGGTATTCTTCGGTAGTTCTTCAATAATCTTCGTGATCCTTCAATTATCTTCAATAATTCTTCGGTTTTCTTCAATAATTCTTCAATAATCTTCAATAATTCTTCGGTTTTCTTCGGTAATTCTTCAATAATCCTTCGGTATTCTCCAATAATTTCCAAAAATCCTTCAATAATTCTCCAAAATTCTTCAATAATTCTAGTACTCCATCTTCAAGTAGCACACAAGGAACAATGGCTGATTCACTTGAGGTATGTTCCATTCGGAGCTCGGATCTTCGTATTTCTACGCCAAATCTAGGCATGTTTTCTCCTTATCTTTGCTGTGCCATTGTGTGTTGGTCTTCTGATTTCTGGAACCGGTTGATGGGTCGTAAATGGGTCATTTTCGGGACCTGTTTCATCTCCGCCATTACTTGTATTTGGCAAGGCTTGGTGAGTTTGAATTGGTACCACTTGTTTATTGCTCGGTTCTGTCTTGGACTCGGTGTGGGGGTGAAATCTGCTACTGTTCCAGCATACGCAGCCGAAACCACTCCTGCTAAGATTAGACGCTCATTGGTAATGCTTTGGCAGTTCTTTACTGCAGTGGGTATTATGTTTGGATACGTATAATCTTCGTAATTCTTCAATAATCTTCAATAATCTTCAATAATCTTCAATAATCTTCAATACTCCTTCGGTAATCCTTCAAAAATCTTCGTAATTCTTCAATAATTCTTCAATAATCTCCAATAATTCTTCAATAATTCTTCAATAATCCTTCAATAATCTCCAATAATTCTTAAATTATCTTCGTAATTCTTCGGTAGTTCTTCAATTACCTTCAAAAATCCTTCAAATTTCAATAATCCTTCAATTTTCTCCAATAATCTTTGACAGTTCTTCGGTTTTCTCCAATAATTCTTCAATAATCTTCGGTAATCTTCGGTAATCTCCAATAATCCTTCGGTTTTCTTCAGTATTCTTCAATAATTCTTCAATAATTCTTCAATAATCTCCAATAATTCTTCGGTAATCTTCGGCTTTCTTCAATAATCTCCAATAATTCTTCGGTAATTCTTCAATAATCTTCAATGCTCCTTCGGTAATCTTCGGTTTTCTTCGATAATTTTCCAATAATCTTCGTAATTCTTCAATAATCTTTGACAGTTCTTCAATTTTCTTCAATTTTCTTCAATAATCTTTGACATTTCTTCAATAATCTCCAATTTTCTTCAATTTTCTTCAATTTTCTTCGGTATTCTTCAAAAATCCTTCAAAAATCCTTCAAAAATCCTTCAATATCCTTCAGTTTTCTCCAATAATTTCTCAATAATCTCCAATAATCTCTGATAATCTCCAATCATTCTTCATGAGCCTTGTGCATATCTCGTAAGGCAGGTGAACTTGTTGTCTTAAAATAGTCACGAAATCCCCCATTCTGTGAACAGCACATACTGTGGGGCATTTACTTCATAAGGTCCTCCCCGAACGAGATTTCAATTTGGGTTCAAAATCAACATATAGTGTTTTCCAAAAGTATTCAAACCAGGGCGCTAAAATGGTTCAAACCACATTAGGAAACTTATACAAGGCAATAGTTCAAAAGCCACTGTTTTGAATATTTAATAGAGACTTCACATAATAGTTTACTTGGAATCTTTAAGCATTTTTAAGTCATCAGTACGACCCGGTTTGACTTATTGGTTGTTTAATTCTGGTAGTGCACTTTGAAAATCATTGTTGGCCTGCATATAATGTGCTGGACTGTATATAACTCAGGGGTTTGCATCCGCTATATTCTTATATGCAGTCCTTGCAGTTGCAATCTCTTACAGGCCATTACAAGGTTTATAGGAGCCACCACCAGGTAAGAACGCATCAATTCCATTCTCTATAGACACTCTGTAGGAACTGCTTATATCCATCCAACAAAAACGTCTGGCTTATTTGGACTAGAGTAACTGCCACCACCGTTATACTCACTTCTTTTGCACCGTGTACTGGTAGTTGCACTGTTGTGTGCTTGTCGATAACATCTCCAAGAACTGTCAGACTAGACGTTCCAAGAACTGTGTGCAATCCAGACTAGACGTTCCAAGAACTATGTGCTTGTCTGATTAGACGTTCCAAGAACTATGTGCAATCCAGACTAGACGTTCCAAGAACTATGTGCTTGTCTGATTAGACGTTCCAAGAACTGTGTGCATTTCAGACTAGACGTTCCAAGAACTGTGTGCATTTCAGACTAGACGTTCCAAGAACTGTGTGCAATCCAGACTAGACGTTCCAAGAACTATGTGCTTGTCTGATTAGACGTCGCCGGGAACGGGAAACTGCGACGCCCACGCTTGCACTTCCTTGTCCAACTCCTGCACCTCGGTAGACTCGTCGGCCAACTTCTTGAACGAGGCCATCAACTCCTTAGCCACGCTGCCCTGCTCTTTGGCCTTCAAGGCAATGGAGATGTCCACGGCTCTTTGGAAGTACTCGGCCACCTTGGCAAAGTCCTCGGGGCCAAAGCCTCGCGTGGTCATGGCGGGCGTTCCCACTCTCAATCCGCTGGGGAAAAGCGCAGACTTGTCGCCTGGAACAGTATTCTTGTTGGCGGCAATGTTAGCACGCTCCAAGACGGCCTCCACACGTGCACCGTCGATCTTCTTCGACCGCAAGTCCACCAAGATCAAGTGCGTGTCCGTACCGTCCGACACCAACTTGAAGCCCTTGGCCTCCAATGCTGCGGCAAACGCCTTGGCATTGTCCACCACGTTTTTCTGGTACTCCTTGTACTCTGGCGACTGGCACTGCTTCAAAGCAACTGCCAAGGCCGAGATCGTGTGATTGTGTGGACCTCCCTGGTGGGCTGGGAACACGGAGAAATTGATCTTGCGCTCCAATTCATATGGGATCTCCTTTCCTTTCTTGGTCACCTTTTGAATTCCTTTTCTGAAGAAGATCATGGCTCCACGTGGGCCTCTCAACGACTTGTGAGTGGTGGTGGTGACAATGTCCGAGTAAGGGAATGGCGATGCCGTGACACCAGCAGAAACCAATCCGGAAATGTGGGCCATGTCCGACAAAAGATATGCCCCCACCTTGTCGGCAATGGCTCTCATTCTCTTGTAGTCAATAACTCTGGAGTAAGCCGAGGCTCCGGCCACAATCACCTTTGGGCGGAACAACACGGCGTTTTTCTCCAACGTGTCGTAGTCAATCAATCCAGTGTCCTCGTTCAATCTGTAGGGCATGGTTTGGAAGTACTTGGAGATGTACGAGATCTTGGCCGAGGGCGTTTGGTATCCGTGAGACAAGTGGCCTCCGTGGGGCAAGTCCAAGCCCATGATTCTGTCGCCAACCTCCAAAATGGCTGAGTAGGCGTATAAGTTGGCAGGTGCTCCGGACAAGGGCTGTACATTGACTCCCCACTCTTCTGGCGACAAGTCAAACGCCTCCAAAGCTCTGTTTCTGCAAAGAGACTCGGCTTTGTCGATGATCTCATTGCCTCCGTAGTATCTCTCGCCAGGGTAACCTTCGGAGTACTTGTTCTGCATCTCGGATCCCAACAAGTCCATGACGGCCTTGGACGTGAAATTCTCTGAAGGGATCAATGTGATGGAGTTTCTTTGTCTGTCCTTCTCTTGTTGCAAGATGCTAGCCATTTCGGGGTCAACATCCTTGACTGGGTTTGAAATGAGGGCTTGTGCCTTTTGCGAGAGTGCATAGCTTCTGACCAATGGGAGTCTGGGAACGCTCTTCAACGTTTGGATGGAACGAGAGAGCATCGTGTGTGTGTAGTGGACTGGAGAAGAGTCTGTACTTTTTCAACAGAGTTTTTTTTTATTTTCTGACTCACCCGAGCGCACGTGACTTGCCCATATAAGGCGTTTGCGAATGCCCCTTAATTCATTCATGCATACGAAGAGTATTAATTCCGATGCTTCTGCTTCAATGGTATTTCTTTTTCTTTTGTTCTTTGTTAAGCTTTGCTCTTCGTCGAATTTCATTTGTTATGATGTTACATTATTTGGAAATAACCGGTTGGCGGTTCTCAGTCTCGATTGTAATTACACGGCTGCAAAAGTGAGCATGTTGACACCGCATTCAAACACATTCAAACACATTCAAACACATTCAAACACATTCAAACACATTCAAACACATTCAAACACATTCAAACACATTCAA